>WOVY01015154.1:0-15686 GCA_013436015.1 Rhipicephalus annulatus
AGTAGCACAATATTTTCTATGAAAAATCTCGCCACTTCCACTGCGGTGCTCTTTTGGATAGCTTTTGTTTCGGCATACCTGGTTAGGTAGTCTGTTGCGACTATAACCCAGCGATTCCCTGCAGTAGAAGTAGGAAGGGGTCCTAAAATATCCATTCCTATCTGTTCAAACGGTGTACGTGGAACCTGAACTGGTTGCAGCTGACCGGCGGGTCTCTTTGGAGGTGACTTGCGTCGCTGGCAATCGATTGCAAGTGTGAACGTGGTGCTTGACGGCTGTTGTGAGTCGTGGGCCAGTAGTATCCCTGCTGTACTCTTGCCAACGTGCGAGTGTAGCCTAAATGACCCGACGTCGGCTCATTGTGACATGCTTGGAGCACTTCATTTCGAAGGGGTGCAGGAATAACGAGCAAATAGGGAGCTCCGATGGACGAAAAGTTTCTCTTGTAGAGGACGCCATTGCGCAAGCAAAACGACGATAATGTCCTTGCAAAGATTTTAGGTGCCCTCGAAGAACGTCCGTTCACGTAATTAATCAAATCAAGCAATTCAGGGTCACTTCGTTGTTGTTGGGCAATCGTGGACGCGTCGAGAACACCAAGGAAGGCCATATCGTCGTCGTCAGAAAGAGAAGCTGACTGTACTGGTGATCGAGACAGGCAGTCGGCGTCCGTATGGCGCTTCTCAGACTTGTGTATGACCGCCATATCAAACTCTTGTAACTTCAGACTCCACCGTGCTAATCGGCCGGTTGGATCTCTTAAATTAGTCAACCAACAGAGGGATTGATGGTCACTTATAACTTTGAAAGGGCGGCCATACAACTACGGGCGAAATTTCATAACTGCCCAGACCACGGCAAGGCATTCTTTCTCAGTTGTTGAATAATTGACCTCAGCGCGTGTTAGCGTCCTGCTTGCGTAGGCGATCACTCGTTCCGTGTCTTCTTGCCACTGCACAAGCACAGCTCCGAGGCCTATATTGCTTGCGTCAGTGTGAAGCATTGTTGGCGCTTGTTCGTCGAAGTGAGCAAGCACTGGAGGTATTTGAAGACGTTGGCGGAGGTCATTAAACGCTGCTTGGTGTTCGTGATTCCACTCAAAGGTGGCGTCGTCTCGAGTGAGGCGAGTTAAAAGCAGTAGAAAGCATTGTTAAAAGCAGTAGAAAAAAGCAAGAAGCATTGTTAAAAGCAGTAGAAAAAAGCTTAAAGGACGGACAAATACCGGACAGTTGGCGACAAAGTAGAATGAACTTAATCTATAAAGGCAAGGAAGAAAAGGACAAGATTCGCTCGTATAGACCACTAACCATTACATCGGTACTGTACAGGTTGGCGATGCAAGCAGTAAAAATGAAAATAGAAACATGGGCCGAACATAACGATATTTTGGGAGAACTTCAGAACGAATTTCGAGTCGACAGGCGGTTAGACGATAACCTGTTTGTTCTCACTCAGTGTATAGAAATATCTCAAATAGAGAATAGGCCCTTGTACGTGGCTTTTCTAGACATCACTGGGGCATACGACAACGTTAATCAGGAAATTTTGTGGGATATATTGAAAGGAATGGGCATGGGCGACGACTGTATACAGCTTTTGAGGGAGATATACCGAGAAAATACAGTTTGCATAGAGTGGAAGGAATGCGTAGCAAAGAGAACGTTGAGGTTAGCAAGGGTCTGAGACAGGGATGTCCTTTGTCCCCGCTGTTATTCATGCTGTACATGGTGAGTATGGAAAAAGCGCTAGAAGGTAGCAACATAGGTTTTAATCTGTCACACAAACAGGGCGGCATGATGATTGAGCAGAAGCTTCCAGGTTTATTTTATGTGGACGATATCGTCTTATTTGCGGACAGTCGAGATGATATACAGCAGCTGGCGAATATATGCGGAAGGGAAGGTGAAGCTCTTGGACTAGGATTCAGTGTAACGAAGTGTGGATTGATGGTATTCAATGATCCCTGTGATCAGACGGTGTCCATACAAGGCCAAGAAATACCGAGGGTAAGTGAATACAAGTACCTTGGAGTATGGGTAAATGAGAGTGATAGATACATGGAGGTACAGGAAAAAGCCTCGGCAGCAAAAGGAAAGAGGAATGCGGCAATAATGAAGCACAGAGCGTTGTGGGGATACTTCGAGTTGTGAGGTGCTTCGAGGTCTGTGGAAGGGTGTAATGGTTCCAGGGCTTACTTTTGGGAACTCAGTGGTGTGCATGAGGGCAGAGGTGCAATCGGGAATGGATGTAAATCAAAGGACTGTGGGACGCCTCGCGTTGGGTGCTCACGGGAAGACGACAAACGAGGCTGTAAAGGGCGATATGGGGTGGGCAGGTTTTGAGGCGAGGGAAGCGCAGAGCAAAATAAGGTTCGAAGAAAGGCTAAGAAATATGAAGGAGAGTAGATGGGCAGAGAAGGTGTTCCGTTATTTGTATTGGAAGAGCGTGGACACACAGTGGAGAAAAAGAACTAGAAGACTCACTAGTAAATATACGGCTGGTATTGTAAGCCATATGTCAACAAAGAGCGTTAAGGGAAAAGTCAGGGAGGCGGAGAGGATTTACTGGATGGCAGCTATGGAGAAAAAACCGGCTTTGAGTAACTACCGAAAGGGCAAAAATGAAATAAGGAGGGAGGCATTTTTACGATAATTCAAGGGGAAGCGCTCTACTGTTTGAAGCGAGATCGGGTTGCCTTAGAACGCGTAGTTATAAAGCAAGATTCAGTAAAGAAGAAGAACAATGCACATGCTGCGGGAAAGATAAGGAAACGGCGGAGCATGTTCTAATTGAATGTGGAGATATCCACCCAGGTGTACGTTTGGGCACGAGCCTACAGGAAGCCTTGGGTTTTAGGGACAACAATGGAAAGCTGAACACACCCGCGATTGAAATAAGTAAGAGACGGTTAGAGTATTGGTGGCAGAAAATTAGAGAGAAAAGACCAAAATAAATATTGGAAAATAAAATATGGACAGTGTGCCGTAAATGGCAGAGAACTTAAGCTGAAAATTTACCTTTTTTTCCAGTAAGATAGAATTTATCGAAGTAGAGGCATTAGGCCAACATCAAAAAAGAAAAAGTTTTTTTTTCTTTTTTTTTGTCGAGCCTGGTGGCATACTTGTCACCACCCCGTTATAAAGGGGACGCTCATAGCATCCATCCATCCATCGAGTTAACGGCGACGCAATCCGTGCGAAGTCGGCGATGAACCGGCGATAGTAGGCGCATAGGCCAGAAAGCGCCTGACAGCTTTCTTATCGGACGGTACTGGGAACTGTGCCACGGCCGCAAGTTTCTCGGGATCAGGCCGAACGCCGGTACAGCTGACGACATGACCAAGAAACAGCAGTTCTTCAAAACAAAAGTGGCATTTCTCTGGTTTCAATGTAAGGCCTGCGGAGCGTATGGCTCGTAAAACAACTTCTAGCCTCTCGAGATCCTCGTCAAAAGTTGGGGAAAACACTATGACGTCGTCTAGATAAACTAAACAGGTCTTCCATTTTAACCCTGAAAGTACGGTGTCCATGAGCCTTTGAAAAGTAGCGGGCGCTGAGCACAGACCGAACGGTAGAACTTTAAATTCATATAAGCCATCCGGCGTCACAAAAGCGGTTTTTTCCCGATCTCTTGAGTCTACCTCGATCTGCCAATATCCACTTCTTAGGTCCATTGAAGAAAAGTAGCGACCGTTTTGAAGCCTATCGAGGGAGTCATCAATACGAGGAAGCGGATACACATCTTTCTTAGTCACTTGATTCAGCTTCCTGTAATCCACGCAAAAACGCAGGGTACAATCCTTTTTCTTAACTAATACTACAGGCGATGCCCACGGGCTCTGTGATGGCTGAATCACATCATCTTCAAGCATTTTAGCGACTTGTTGCTGTATCACTTCCCGTTCCTTTGGAGCCACATGATAAGGATTCTGGTGTATAGGCCTTGCTGCGTCGTGGGTAATTATTCGATGCTTTGTTAGCGGCGTTCGACCGACCCGTGATGTCGATGAAAAGCAGTCCTGGAATTCAGCTAGAAGCTCGAGAAGTCTCGTTCGTTTGTCCCTTGACAACGTAGTACCAACGTCAAGATTAGGTAGTGATTCTTCTTGAGGTGCTTCGTCTAGGGCCAATAAACTGCCTAGGATTTCTGCAGTAGTGTCAAAGTAAGCGACGGCTGTACCCTTCGGGAGATGTCGGCGCTCAGTGCTGAAGTTAGTGAGCAGCAAGTTTGTGCGTCCAGCAGTGACAGTGACAAGACCTCGAGCAACTGAAATACCGTGGCTAAATATCAGTGAGCTGATTTGGTCAGCAATGCCGTCGCCGTCAAACGGCTCATCCCCTGCCACCGAAACAAGCGTACACGATCGTGGCGGGACGACCACATCATAATCCGTCAGACGCAAAGGCCCTGAACAAGACGTATGCCTCGGCTCTGAACAATCGACTAAAGTAGGGCTGTTGTTGCGAAATGTGATGACACTGTCAGGGATGTTGATCACGGCGCCATGTTCTCTCAGGAAATCCATTCCGATAATCAGGTCTTTACAGCATGAAGCGAGAACGACGAACGTCGCCACGAAAGTAGAGCCACCGATGTCGAGCCTTGCTGTGCACATTCCGACAGGCATCAGTAATTGGCCGCCTGCCGTCCTTAAGTGAGGTCCCGTCCACGCTGTCTTTACTTTCTTGAGACGTGCGGCAAGGTCATCACTGATAATAGAGAAGTCAGCCCCGGTGTCGACTAAAGCTTTGACTTGCTGTCCATCCACAAGAACGGTAAGGCCTGGGGTCACAGTTTCGTCGGTATTACGTCTTGTCGGCTTTACAGCGTCTTGAGGTGGGAGTAATGGGGGCTTTTTTTCTTCGTCTTGACAGCCTGCACCTTACCCCCTGAGGTCACCGCCTTCAGTTTCCCCGGTGTGGGCTGGGTGACCTCGCTCTTCTGGTGTCGGCAAAAGTGCGGCGCTGCAACGAAGGTGACTGGGCAGGAGAAGGAGAGCGTGGTCGATGTCGGAAGACCGGCTCGTAATCAGTTATAGCCTCGTCATCATTGTTACGGCGGCCATCGAAGGGGTGTCGAGGTACCGGAGGTCCTTGAGAACCGACATCTCCACGGCGGGATACGTACTCTTTGGCATGTCGAATGTCAAACCGTGGCCTGAGAGGGCGAGCCGGATCGGCGCGGTGCCAGCAATAGCGGGCTATGTGGCCTACAACCTCCGCAGTTGAAACAGAGGGGATGCCTGTCGGCAGTGCGCCAGGTGTCTGTTCGGCGAAGCTGTGGTTGCCGTGATGACTCCTCACGCGACGAAGGCCATGGCAAGCCAGAAGACGGACTGGTCGTATGGGGGCTGGATGGATGGCGCCACGATGTCTTTCTTGTGGTGGTGACCAAGGAACATTTGCAGGTGGCGGGTAGTATGAAGGCGGAGCGGGTGGGGGAGCTTCGAAGGCGGCGGCGTACGTCATGGGACGTTGTTCGGGGGCAGGATCAGCTGTCGAGAATGCTTGACGGATTTCGTCACGGACGACTTGAGCGAGAGATGCCATCGGTGTATTCACTACCGGAGTCCGCAGCCTTTGCAATTCTTCACGAACTATCTCTCTAATCATGTCTCGTAAGGAGCTATGACTATCAAACGTCACAGCGGCGGCCTGAGTTTGGGGGCTGCTGCACAAGCGGTCATATTGTCGGCAGCGTTGGTGAAGGGCCCTCTCGATAGCCGACGCTTCTTTGATGAAGTTCTCTACAGTGCTTGGCGGGTTGCGCAGAAGTCCGGCAAACAGCTGCTTCAGTCATCTGCGGGTCGGCCCTCCGAAATAAACGTGTCATGTCTTCGGCGAACATGGCGACCGTTTCATTGGGTTTTTGGACCCTCAGCTCTAGTAGTTGGTGGGCACGGTCACGTCTGTCGACATTAGCAAAAGTTTCAACCATCTTCTGGTGAAAGTCAGTCCATGTGGACAGGTTGCCTTCTCTGTTCTCGTACCAAGTACGAGCACTGTCATCGAGATAGAAGTAGGCCCGCCCGAGCTTTTCCTGGGCAGACCAGTGGTTGATCTTCGCAACACGGTCATAGTGGTCTAACCAGTCTTCTACATCTTCGTGTGCGCCACCACCAAAGCGCTTAGGCTCCAGCGATTGAAAAAACGTTACCTGGGATGGAGCGGGAGGACTGGTGCCGAGAAGTACAGGCTGAGGGCTGGTGCTGGCCATTTCGAGATGTCCGGCAGAGGTTTTCTGCGAGGTGTTGCAGTCTGGAGGAATACCTCGTAGCCGACGACTGAATCGATGGACAGGGTTTGCAGTAGGCACGTCCGGGCTGGATGAACGGCTCCCACTAGGAGTGTGAAGCATCGGGCAGCGTCACGGCCCAGCTCCTCCACCAGTGTCGCAGTGCAACGCGAACAACAGATGACAGCAGCTTACGGTAGCGAAAGAGCGTATTCAGGATCAGCTGTAGAGCAAGATGCCTGCTTCGTTGTCGTCCCGATCAACCACCTGACCCACTAGCTGGAATCTACAAAAACGTTCATATCATCGTTCTTTTTCATATAAACACGTGTCAATATATATATATAATATATATATATATATATATATATATATATATATATGTGGTAGAAAAACAGGTCGACAAACATGCGAAAACACAAGTTTTACTAACGTTTCGGCAGGCCCACCTGCCGAACGTTAGTAAAACTTGTGTTTTCGCACGTTTGTCGACCTGTTTTTCTACCGCATTTTCCACCGGATCCATTAAACTTCACCCCACCATATATATATATATATATATATATATATATATATATATATATATATATTGTTGCGTGAAGGCACAAGGGAAACTAGGCGTTTTAAAATATATTTACACAGCGCCAACGCGCAAGCCAAGATGGCGAACAAGAGAGAGCGCGCGCACCCAAGTCACCTCGTCTTCCTCGGCGCCTATCTCACTGTTTAAGTGGGGCATTGTCTCGTAACATAACCCCCGGGTGCTGAAGCACCGTCTCGGTGCTTGCTATTGTGTTGCCGAGTGGTAAAGCTTAAGGCGGGATACGTGGACAATGTCTGTAGACAGCGAAGCGGAGGCGGAGGAAGACTCGAGCGGGGCTATCTCGTAGGTCACATCTGTCACCTGGCGCAATACGCGGTAGGGTCCCGAGTACCGGGAAAGCAGTTTTTCAGAAAGTCCGACGCGTCTAGTCGGAGTCCACAATAGCACAAGAGAACCTGGTGTAAAGGAAATTTGGCGGTGATGTGAGTCGTAACGATGCCGCTGGTGATCTTGCGATGCTAAAAGGCGCTGACGAGCAACTTCTCGTGCTTTGCGAGCCCTGGTGATAGCATCACGGGTGTATTCAGTCGTAAAGTCGACAGCTGTCGGAAAGATGGTGTCGAAAGGTAAAGTTGGATGACGGCCAAACACCAGATAGAAAGGTGAAAAACCAGCTGCATCATGGCGTGAAGAATTATAGGCAAACGTAACGAAGGGCAATGCAACGTCCCAGTCCTGGTGGTCGGACGATACGTACATAGCGAGCATATCAGTTAAGTCCGGTTGAATCGTTCAGTGAGTCCGTTAGTTTGCGGGTGGTAAGCTGTCGTAAATTTATGTTTCGTCTCGCAGGAGCGAAGCAGGTCGTCGATAACTCGGGAAAGGAAATAGCGCCCACGATCTGTTAGGAGTTGGCGTGGGGCGCCATGGTGAAGTATGACGTCGTGCAGGAGAAAATCGGCAACGTCTGTGGCGCAGCTGGTCGGCAAGCCCGCGTGATAGCGTACCGGGTTGTATGATCCGTCGCGACAGCTATCCACTTATTCCCCAAAGTGGATGCAGGAAAAGGGCCTAGGAGGTCAAGACCAAGTCGGAAGAAGGGATCAAAGGGAACGTCAAGTGGTTGGAGGAACCCGGCAGGACTCATGGAAGGTTTTTTTTCGGCGTTGACACTGATCGCATGAGGCGACGTAGCTGCGGACCGAGCGATAAAGACTGGGCCAGTAAAATCGACCGCTGTACGCGGTCATACGTCCGAGACAGTCCGAGGTGACCGGCAGTGGGAGCGTCATGAAGCTGGCCGATCACGCTCGCACGTAAGTGGGAAGGTACCACAAGGAGCAGTTCGTGTCCATCAGGGCGGACGTTGCAACGGTACAATGTGTCATCCTTAAGCACGAACAATCGAGTAGAAGGATCGGGTGCCGCAGAATGAAGCTTCTCGATGATGTTACGTAAGGCAGGATCTCGGCGCTGTTCCTCACGGATGTTGCTTAAAGCGGAGAGAGACAGCACACATGGCGATTCATCGAACGCTTCAGGTGGGTCCACTGGATTCCGAGATAAGCAGTCAGCGTCATGGTGTAAACGGCCAGATTTGTAGGGACACCGAGTAGGTATACTCTTGAAGCCGTAGTGCCCATCGACCAAGGCGCCCAGTGGGGTCCTTCAAGGACGAGAGCCAGCAAAGTGCGTGGTGATCGGTTATGACAGTGAAATGTCGACCATGTAAATAAGGCCGAAATTTTGCTACTGCCCAGACGAGAGCAAGGCATTCCCTTTCGGTGATGGAGTAGTTCCTTTCCGCCTGCGAGAGGAGACGGCTGGCATAGGCGATAACGCGGGCGCAGCCGCTTTGATGCTGAACCAAACAGCACCGATTCCGTAACCGCTGGCATCTGTGTGTACTTCTGTAGGGGCAGAAACGTCGAAATGGGCCAGAACAGGTGGTTTTGTTAGCGATTCAATAAGTGTAGAGAACGCCGTAGCCTGCGCAGCGCCCCATGTGAAGGAGACATCTTTTCTCAATAAGTCTGTGAGAGGACGGGCGACTTCCGCAAAGTTGTTCACAAAACGTCGAAAGTACGAGCACAGACCGAGAAAGCTGCGTACTTCTTTAGTGCAGGTCGGAACAGGGAAGTTACGCACGGCTCGCACTTTATCGGGATCAGGACGTACACCAGAGGAGTCGACAAGGTGGCCCAACATTGTTAGTTGCTGGCGTCCGAAGTGACACTTTGACGAGTTCAGTTGGAGACCGGCATTGCGAAATACGGCCAGTATTGAGGAAACGCGGTCGAGGTGGGTTTCAAAGGTCGGGGAAAAGACGATAACGTCGTCAAGGTAGCATAGACAAATTGACCATTTGAACCCACGCAAAAGAGAGTCCATCATCCGCTCGAAGGTGGCTGGAGCGTTGCATAATCCGAAGGGCATGACCTTAAATTGGTAAAGACCATCGGGGGTGACAAAAGCGGTCTTCTCGCGGTCCATGTCATCGACAGCAATTTGCCAGTAACCTGCTCTTAGATCAATAGAAGAAAAATACTTAGCGCCGTGAAGACAATCTAGGGCGTCGTCTATGCGCGGTAGCGGGTAGACGTCTTTTTTAGTGATCTTGTTCAGATGTCGGTAGTCAACACAGAATCGCCAAGTGTTGTCCTTCTTTTTGACAAGAACAACAGGGGAAGCCCATGGACTACATGATGGTTCAATTATGTCTTTGGCGAGCATGTTGTCGACTTCTGCTTGAATTATGTGACGCTCGGTCGAAGAGACGCGGTATGGCCGTCGATGGACAGGGGAGGCATCGCCGGTGTCAATGCGGTGCTTTACCGCACTGGTTTGACCTAGTGGACGATCACAAAAGTCAAATACGTCCCAGTATGACTCAAGAACGCGAAGGAGTTCGTCGGCTTGATGCGGCAAAAGGTCTGACGCGATCATTTTTTTAACATCAGGAGACGGGCTTCCTTGCGAAGATCGAGCATGTGTGAAGCTGGAGTGTCGAGTCTCGTTCGAAGACAGAGCTGATATGACGCATTCTTCAGAAGGAGTCAGCATGGCGAGGGGCGATTCCGCGCGGAAGCACTTGCGGACACAGAGCAAGGTTGAGCACAGGAATGCAGGCGCGGTTTGCACGTAACTGAATAACAGTGTGTGGTAAGGTAACACTGTGGGTCAAGAGAAGGGATGTGATGGGCGCGAGCACATAGTCACCATCGGATACAGGTGGCGAGGGGTCGTAACGGTGATGCAGGTCACAGTTTTGCGGGTAACAAACGGACATGTTCAGCAGAGCACATACGGGCTTGCGGTCGACTGGGCGGATCAATCGGACACGGTAGGTCAAGTTGCACAGTACCGGCTGAACAGTCGATGAGAGCGGAATGAGTGGACAAAAAGTCAAGACCGAGGATCACATCATTGGTGCAGTGAGAAAGAACAGTGAAGAGAACTGAAGTTTGACGGCCGGCAATAGTAACGCGTGCAGTACAGACGCCAATAACAGCAGCCGTACTACCACAGCAACGCGAACGCTGCGTGAAGGGGCTGGAGTAAGTACTTTCTTTAAGCGGTCTCGAATGTGCAGGCTCATCACAGAAATATGGGCGCCAGTGTCTACTAAGGCTTTAACAGATAAAACCGTCCACTTCAACGTCGATCAAGTTCTGATTGGTCGGGAGCGTCAACAGAGGAATTGGAGAGCAAGTCGTATCAGCAGCGTCACCTCCAGGAGCTGCAGCCGCTAGTTTTCCGAAGAAAACCGCCGGGCAGAGGACGGGGACGGGGAACGAGGTGGCGGTGGAGATCGGGAAAATCTACGTCGAGGTGAAGGTGAGCGACTGTACTGGGCAGTGGTCGTAGTGGTCGGGTCGTAATTAGCTGAGCCATCACGCCGTGGTGGTTCCTGGTCATAGAGGTGGGCCGGTGAATGGGGGTTGGAGAAGCTTGGGTTTGCCCGATACGGTGAGGTCCACGTGCTTCGGCAATGACGGGAAATGTGTCCCACTCGTTCACATCGGAAGCAAATCGGCCTGTCATCAGGCGTTCTCCACGCATTTGGGTCACGATTACGTGGAGCAGGGCGGCGATACTGCTGTGGGTGGCTCGGGGTAGACGAACTGACAGCGCCGGGACGGTGCACAGAACAGACTGTGTGAACACCCGCGTTGGCTAGTTCCTGGCGAACAACGGTCTGTATTAGCGATATGGTCGGCTGAGGATCACTCGGTGCCAGTGCTCTCAAGGGGGCGGGTGAGATGGCTTCGATTTCACGGCGTACAATTCTCGTGATGTCACTGGAGTGTGAATTGGGCAAGGTCGGTACACGGAGATCCGCACATGTTGACGTCGCAGCAGTGTGGGAAGGCGCGTAAAGTGGTAAGCAATGCGACGGCTTTTAGCCTCTTGAAACTGTTGGCACTCCAAGATAACATCTTGCACGGTGGAACAGCCTTTGCATACAATGAGGTTAAATGCATCGTCTGCGATGCCCTTGAGCACGTGCGCTACCTTGTCGGCTTCAGCCATGGTTCGGTCAACTTTACGGCAAAGGGTCAGCACATCTTGAATATACGCCAGGTAGGACTCCGTGGACGTCTGAACACGTGTGCCAAGTTCTTTCCTAGCGGCCTGCTTGCAGCCGGCAGATTGACCAAACAACTCGCGTAATTTGGTCTTGCATACGTCCCAGCTTGTGATACCGTCCACATTGTTATTAAACCACGCCTTGGCCGTTCCTTGTAAATAAAAGATGATGTTGCCAGCATTAAGGTTGGGTCCCACCTGTGATTTGTGCTGAAGAGCTCGTAGAGTTTAAGCCACTCATCCACGTCCTCGCCGTCCGTTCCCGAAAAAGTTGCCGGGATCGCGGGTGGAGCGGCCACGAGATAAACAGGAGAGGTCGGCGCCATTGATGCATTGGGCGTAGCAGTTGAGGAAGCGTCGCTGCCGGTGGACATGTTGGGAGCAGAGACTAGGCGTCCGCTGCGTAACTCCGTCGTGCGTTGTAACCCAGCACCTTCCACCAAAATGTTGCGTGAAGGCACAAGGGAAACTAGGCGTTTTAAAATATATTTACACAGCGCCAACGCGCAAGCCAAGATGGCGAACAAGAGAGAGCGCGCGCACCCAAGTCACCTCGTCTTCCTCGGCGCCTATCTCACTGTTTAAGTGGGGCATTGTCTCGTAACAATATATATATATATATATATATATATATATATATATATATATAGTGGGAGTAATATTTCAATTGGATGGAATATGGCACAACGGGAGCATTGTCAACAAGGATAAATATATGTTATCCTTGGACGTCATTGGCAGTGACCTGGAGGGCTCCAACAAACACCGACGCTTCGGACGACCTGTGCAGCTGATCACCATCAGGTCAGGTCTTCCGCCGGCTGACTAATTGTTAGGATTGGCGCCCGGGTGAAGACGAAAATCGAGTCCCATTTTTTCTGCGAAAAGGACGCCCGAGAGCACAGGCCTGCTGATGACCATCCAACTATGCGTATTGTCCTCCTGACCCTACCGAGGTGAAATGCTGTACAGCGTGAAGCGGGAAGGAGTTCGACAAAAACTACTGCAACTGGTCCCGGCCACGTTACCGCCCTTGACGAAAAAGGCATCACTGCAGATGCAGCCTCGCTAATGGCGCGGGGTGAGCGGCGGTGCCCTTTTCATGCTACTGGCCGTGCGAACGTGTAGCCCAGCCCCCAGCGGCATTCTCATCCTAAGGAAGAGACAACTTGGCGCCAAATTGGATAAGCGGTTGCTACGGCCCCGGTAAAACACGTTCCCCAAGGTGGGTGTGGGCGGCGCCATCGAAAGTGATTTGTGTATGGCGGTTTGACAATAGAATGAAGCCTTTTCCTTATTGAAGGAAGAGGGGAAAAGGAACTCTGAAATTTGAAGCAAGGTGTGGGAGCAAGCCAGTTGATATAAGATGTCTCAAACAAACAGCTGAAGACCGAAAAGGGAATCAATGGACTAAGGGAACAACGAGGACAAGCGCTAACTTCCAACTAAAACCTCATTGGAAGCCGTCAAGACTGTGTACCTGGCACATGACATCCAAAGCAAATCAATGGATGCACAAAGATGAAGACAAAAAGTTAACAGCAATAAATTAACATGGAAAACCAAGTGCTAGTGAATTTGAGTCTTCTAAGCCTTTTTCTTTGTTAGAACAACGGATGGCTTATTGACACACCTTCGATTTGCTATCTCCACCACCTTAATGATGAGCCTTACTCTATCGTTAGTGCGTAGCCAACACAGCTGTTTCTTCAAACATCAGTTTGCACTTGCAATCTGCGCAACGAGTCGCCAAAAAACCAACAGATCCTTTATTCACTTTCTGGTTATTTTCACGTATTCTAACATTGAGCAGTCTGTCTGACTGTCCGACGTAACTTAAACCACAGGTAAAAGGTGTATCATACGTTGCATTCCTTAAACATTGAATAGTATCATTCCGGCGCTTATTTTTACACTCCTTACGAGGCCATCTTAAAGGATTAGTTCTTGTACACAACTGTGGAAACTTATTCGGCACAGAAAGTACCACTGAGACCCCTACCGTCTAAATTATCTTCTTTAAATTGTGCAAAATTTCAGGTTGAAATGGGATCACAGACACTTGCTTGAGGATCGGTGCAGGTGGCACCGACTTTTGAGACTTTTCGCAGTTTTTCCGATACTGATATCAACAAGTGGCTAGAATACCCAGCTGCTCAAAACGGGCTCTCGTCCCTCTGAAATTTTCCTGCATTGAATGAGCCCCCATGAGCTGAGTAAACACGAAATCTTCGTCTGGTCTTTGACGAGATCATCACAATGCAAGACGACGTCGTGTAGATGTTAGTATTGTGGCGGGAAATTCTTGCTTGTAAATGATGTAAAATAAACCTCCACACGGTTTTCCTCATCCGCCTATTCATGGTCAGCGTCTTCTTCCCGAGTCTGCGGCGCCAGTAATGGCGAAGTCTCAACAGCTCAACAGCGGATAACAGCGGTGGCATAACAGCACCACCCCTGATTGCAACAGCTGGTAGCAGCGGAGGGATCCTGGTGAAACCCCAGATCTAACAGCGTACCTTCAGGACGACTCCTTTCGTCAAGCTCCTTTAGATGACGTGGAAAATAGCAGGTCTTTCGGCGTGTGGCCTTCAACTGTTCAACCGGGGTGAAAGGTGTAGAGATAGGCTGTCCATAGGCTGGTTTGCAGTGAACTTCTGCTCAGTGAGCATGTATTTGCTGTGGCCCGCGTCCATGCCTTCTTCCCAGCAAACGAAGGACTTCAGAATTCTGTCAAAATGATGTGAGCCCACTTGTGTAGCTCGGATCAGCGCTGTGCGATGGCACGATATTAGATTCTACGCTGAAATAGTGGCGTGCTGTAGCTTCGAAGCCATGCTCGGGATGTACAGCTTGATTAAGGCGATACCAGCAGCCAGCGTTGGGTCGGAGGTCGGATGAAGGCAAAGTCGCAGGCCGCTGCGATGTCGAGGCGAGAGGCCCACTAGTAGATTGGGCAGTACGACCTATAGGCGCAGCTGAGGTAGGGGGTCACGGCTCGGTTGCGAGTTGAGCTCTCATATGAATGCATCTTAACACGAAGCCATGTACGATGCATAAGGCCTCCACGATTTGTCCGCAAAACTTGTATTGTCTTCCATCGCAGTGCAAGCACTACCGATTTGAAACCTGCATGGTAGCATACATTCGTATCAAAGGTATCAGAAGTGAAAAACAATTGATAACTGCAGTGTTCGTATTGCCACGAAATTTGTACGAGCTGTGATCGCACTACCGAGGTTCCATTGTACTTAAGGAAGCTATCTCTTTCGAAAAATGATTACTAGCACATCATCCGCTCATATGAGCTTCGGATGGTGTGGTTGGGTTTAAGTTACACCGTAACGACAAATGCTTTTTCCAATGTGTTTTTTAATGCACAGACGCAATTAAAATATGCAACACAGTTAATGGTTCACAGTGTTGATCACACCTCTGCTGTTGCTCCTCTATTAATAACTGCAAGAAAACTTCAGGAATATGAACTTTACCGGGTCACGAAAAAATATTCGTATAATACAAAACTGGTATACCACCAGAAAACTGTTTAACAAGCGACAAAAGAAAGCTGGTATTTGTCTCATACACTATTTCTCAGAGCTGCAGTTGCGTCATAGACAGACTTTTAAAAAAATTGCAGGACTGCTAATAGTTCAGTGTAAAATTATTTCACTACTACTACTTCAGAATACCGAACTTTTTGGAATAACGAGCATTAATTTAATTCCACAATATATTAACAACGTCTCAGTACTACGAAATCATGTTCTGAAATTTGTTGCGCCCACCGGAGCGATACGCAAGCAGACGACAAAGTGAATAGACGCTTTGCCAGGCCCGTGGCATGTTACGAGCTTCCCGTCCACATCGTGAGGCGTCGTCACCATCAAATGTCGACAGCGCACCGCCGGCGACGGCAAACGAACGCCATCTAAGCCTATTTTTTTAATTTATTTGTAAGACTTGAGAATGATAAGCATCAAAAACTGTTTCTAATTTAATTTTGGGCATTCAGAAGTAATGCACTTTAGGTGGCAGCGCGCGACAACAGTCGTGCCGCACTGCACGTGAAAGGCACGCGGATAGGTTGATATTAATTACAGAAAGTTTGCCGAATACTCCAAACAAGGTGTTTCGGCATCTCAGCTATAGAAGTGATGGAACCTTATCAGTATACCTTTACTTACTGCAGGCGAATGTTTCGTTGAGTGCAATGAATATATCAGCCAGCGCTGGACAGCTTCTGAGCTCTGGGCATCTGCATTAGAGTTATGCGTAGTACGTACCTTGTTTGCACATGAGCGATGATGCACGCATT